>JAFEMH010002720.1:0-35000 GCA_022495995.1 Adenophora triphylla var. japonica
TAAAGGGGAGCGTGGCGGCATCCATTTATGGTTCGGTCTAAAGCTGCAATAAAAGAGAGGCG
Organism: Adenophora triphylla var. japonica; assembly: GCA_022495995.1. Classification (NCBI taxonomy): domain Eukaryota; kingdom Viridiplantae; phylum Streptophyta; class Magnoliopsida; order Asterales; family Campanulaceae; genus Adenophora; species Adenophora triphylla. Next base: position 63 of record JAFEMH010002720.1, read on the forward strand.
ATTAAGTTTCCATGAGAATGCGTCCTAAACAATAATAAAGGATATTCAAAGTTTTTCGCCATAACGGGTCCTAATGTCAATAAGACATTTGGAAATTTTCATGAAATTGTGTGCTTGATTAATTTCTAAGATAATATATCTTGTTCATTACAAGAGTTAAAAGCTTCTTGATGAGTTGAAGCACGGTCTACTCTTGACTCACTGCTAACACACCCTTTGCTACAAGATCCTAAAATACAATAAAATGCCTAATAAACTACTTTTGTGATTTGCCAATGGCAATACAGGGAATCCTAAGAAAAGATGCGTCGGTGCAATTCATTTCATTGAGTCTTCTTTGGTCTTCTTCCCTTTACCTGCGACCCTGATCCCGAGTTTTCTTTCTCTTATTCTCCGAGATGTCGAGTCTCCCTCATCCCGATCTCCCAGTATCCTCACTTTGGAGCCTCCCATGGCAGACCGGTGTCAATGAAGTGCCACTCCTCAACACGGGCACGAGTCCGCATGCTTCCTCCCTGCGAGCCTCGAGTTAAGGGAGCGACTTCGAAGAAGCCTCTTATATCGAGCCTCCCATATCTTTGATAAGGTCTGGGCCCAGGCTGTTACGGTGACTCGCCTTAGCTTCGGTTCTCGAGAGTCTTTGCTTTCGGAGTCACTGTCGGCCCCAGCGTATAAAGCTGACGCCTCTCCCCCAATATGACCTGAGTCGCTCCCATCTCCCTCTGCGTACCAATCCAAGTGAGACCGTAGTCGAGATGGTACTCTTCACTGCTCCTGAGAATAGCCACCTGGTGTGGGAAAAGCGGGTGTGCGTCAAGCCCTCGAGAAGAATGAGAAGGCTGGTCGGATCCACCTCATATCCTAATAGCACCTTTCCACCTCCATGGTCACGGATGTCCTCCCAATCGCCCAACGAGCTCTGCAGTGGGCGTCTCGCGAGCTGCACTGGATACCAAGCGGGGTATGTAGAAAGGATGACCGTGATGAACCACGGAACCCTCACTATATAGGACTCTGAAATATCATAGGGTGCAACCTCCAGTGAGGTACCCGCAGCGAATGTCGATGTGGATAACCTAGCCATCATTACCTCCCCGTCACCCTGGTCCTGCTGCCTAGGCGAACCCCTCTGAGAAATTACCCAAGGGCAGTCGGCAAAGCCCTGGCAAAGCAGAGCCTCTCCTGTGACCCATCCAAAGTCGCACGGTGTGATGAATGTGTGTCCGAAAATTTTCCCATTTTTGTTTGAAAAAATCAACGAAACGGAGTCGCCACGCCATTTTAATTTTGAGGGCCAAAACTTTGAAAAAAGCCCGAGATCAGAGATTTAGGTTCGGAGGTCATGTTACACGCCGGGAAGGACGTTAGTGTGCACCGGAATGCCTCGTAAACGAGTCTTCCAAGCTGAAAATCATTTGTGTGTGTGTGTGTGTGTGTGTGTGTGTGTTTTGGCCAAAATACTTTGAAACTCAGAAAAAGTAAAAATAGGGATATCTTTTCAAGACTTTAAACTGATCCCATGATTTTTGGGGGATTTTTTGGATTGAGATTTGGTACTCAAAAGACCTTTTGAAGTTGAGATTCATTTCTGCCAGAATGAAAAAGGCAGTGGACCTTTGATTTTAAAATGTATTCAAGGGTCTTAAAACTTCATAATCTGGATAAACTCAGAGAATGAAAGTTGTTCTAGACACCTTAAATAAGGTTTTTGCGAAGGAATTTTCCATTTTGGAGAAGATTTGATGGGTCAAAACCTTCTGGAAACCTCAGATATGAGATCTGGATTCCCAGAAGCTGATGAACTAGCCTCTGAAAGAAAATTTGAAAAGAGGAGTTTTAATCACCCAAAAAATAAAGTAAAAATATTTCTGGAAAGCTCTGGATGTTGGATACAAAAAGTGTTTTGTAGTCAACACCAAATTCCAAGTTCATCTGTGTCCAAGAATTAAGACAATGGACTGAGGTCTGGGAAAATTGCTACTGGACAGCAACTTCTCAAGAAAGAAAATATGATTTTAAGGGGTTTTGCATCCATGCTTGTCCCCATTTCCCTAGGTTTTGGTTAGTGATCACTAGACATTTTAGTGGTGAATCAACTATACCAAACCATCCTTGGGGTACATTAGGACTAAGCATTTCATTTGCTTGGGAAGGGGATTTTTATCCTTTGAAAATGAGATTTTATGCTTGAAAATGGTTTTTAGGGTTTTGAAAATGAGTTTTCTTTGCAAGAAAGTAAGAGAACTTGAAAATAATGTTGATCTTTGTAGAAGATCATCCATGGAGATGGTCTTCCATGGTGATCTTCTTAGATCTAGAAGCAAGAAGATGAAAGAACTACATTTTTGTAGTTTGCAAATGCATGCATGGTTGAGATTTAGGGTTAGGAGAAGGAGGGTTTACCAATCTTCCTTGTGTTCTTGAGTGTTTTGGCTTGAGTGTATGAGTGTTTAAGGCTTAAGTATGAGAGTGAGTGGATGAGTGTGAGTTGGGAATGATTGGAGAGAAAATGGTGACAATTCAAGTGAATTCTCACTTTGTTTTCTCTCTATATTTCGCCGAGAGGTTCGGTGCAAAAATGTGTTGTGGCTCCTTATTTTTGTATTTTTATGACTGGAGGGCTCAATTTATAGCCCTCTGAAAATTACAAACCCATCCGCGCGGACGACGGGACTGCGGCGTGCCTTTGTTCATTAAATGCGGCTTCGGCTTTGGACAAGAAGGAATATTTCTTTTGAAATTCAAATTAAGCGGCCGGTTTATGTTTCCAGCATTTCTATTTATGGTTTTCTTCTTTTGTTTTTCTTTTTTGAGATTCTTTTTAAGGTTTAACCTTAAATAACAATGCCCATTTTACCCTCACTTTGTTAGAAAGGTTAGGATTGTTAGGAATTGTTAGAAATGTTATAACTTTCGTTAATTTTCTAACGAAAATTCTAACAAGCTCAAATTGGAGCACTTACACACGGCCGGACTTCCAGACCTCATGAAACGGTCTCCTATAGCCATCCTATCAATACCATGCAGGGTCTCACCCAAAACCAATGGGACAATGTCCTTCCCAGCCCTACAATCTCTAACCATGTCCAAGAGACCACCATGACAGATCCCCACGGACTCAGCGGTGAACAGAGAAGAGAATATGCAGAGGATATACGCATCCATAGCCACCATGGTCGTAGCCATATCCGGAGACCCGAACCTTCCCGGGATATCAGAAAGGTCAATCCTGTCAGGAGCTATCATCATCCCTCGGCCTCTCCCGAGAGATATGTGCAGAAAAGATGCCAACTTTGCCGCCACCGGCACATCTTCGATCAGAAGAATCAATATAGCCTCAATTTATGGACCCCCAATCAAGGCTCGGAAGTCTTCATAGGTTGGGACAATCTCATTGTAAGAAAAGCAGTAAACGTGTCTCCGGACGTCCCAAAACCTTGCTGCTGCTCTCAAAAGGTCCCAATCAGGCGGGAGATCCCTCAAATGCCATAAAGATTTGATCTTGAAAGAAGAATCAAACAACCCCTTATGAGATTGAAAGTTATATCTCACCCAAGATTGAAGATCGGACAGAAAGCGGTCTCTTTTCCCCCTTTGCAATCTAACGGGCTTCTCCATTGTAAAATGATCAAAGTTGATGTCTTTAGGCCAAATATGTACTCTGGGAACAGTTGGGACAAGTCTAGAGTGAAAATGAAATGAAATGAAATGGCCAAGCCTTGATTTTATTCTAAAAATAACCAGTCCAGACAGAACTGTGAGCCGCACGGCTTCATTTGCTCTCAGGTCCTGACCGCACGGCTTCATTAGCCTGATGTGAGGAAAAATCTGCAGCAACCAAGTTGCTGCCCAAAGGGAGTTTTCACCCCACTTTTCCAACAAAAACATGTACAAAAACATATCCAAACATTAACCATGCAGTTATGTGTCATCACAAATCATTTTGGCCCAGTTTCAGCCCCAATTCCAAGCAAAAAACTGCCCCGAGGCCCAAGTAATATGCAAATTCATAAAGCATAAATTTAAAAAGTAAATAAAACATTAGTACATTGTTTTCGCTCCATCGGCGCCCAAATAAAGCAAAAAATAAATAAGTTGTGCATAAAACTGTTCATTGTTTGTTTTTCCTCCTAAATCGATTCTAGAGACCTCCTAGGCCTCCGATTCTTCCTCATCACTACTCAACTCATAAAGGCTAGCCTCTCTCATCAAGTCCTCACTGTCACTCACATCAGAAAGATGAACATTCATATGTTCATACTCCGCCAGATGCTCCAGAATGCCGGCATTGGGTCCCCGTCCCCGAGGCATGGCACTAGAGGAGTACTCTGAAGCCGATGAGGTGGATGTCGTGCCCCCTACATGCCTCCTTTTGCGCACAGGCTCCTGCACATTCGCTGCAGCCTTTGAAGCGCAAGCCAGCTTCTTCAAAAGGGACCGGCATACATCTTTCCAGCCCCTATTCTGCCTGACCAAGCCGTCATAAGTGCGAGCTGGAACCTGAGAAAAAGAAAAAGAAATCTCAGAAAATCTTGAAATTGCAAAAAGCAAAGAAGTCTAAAAAAGGGAAAAGACCCTAAAGTGTACTTACAGTGCTGTCCGGCGACAGAGTATACTGGGGCTCCCTAGTGTCGGGGACAGGTATCCTGAACCTCCTCGGTACCCCATTGACTACATAAGAGAGATGAGCAGGAGGCATCGGCGGGTCAGTAGGCTCGGCCTCCCCATACCCCTGAGTGACAGCCAGCTTCACTAGCTTCTGTGGCGTCCTCAGTCGCTGCTCCACAAAGATAGCATAAGGGGTAGCCATGTCAAAATACTCCTCAGCTGCTACACCTGCCTGATATCTCTCTATGTCATCCGCCGACCAATCCCGAGGCTGCAGCATCCGTCTTTGGAGGATCATGGGGGAGTAATGGCATCCAATGGAGGGGATATGGCCATCTTTGCCCTAGAAACGGTCCCCCAGATAGATGACATCACATGTCAGCCCGGTCAACCATCGCCTCTGTCTCGTCGCCTCCACGGCCTCTCCTAGCAAAATCTCTGGATACCTCCCCCAAGGGTAGAAGTCCACTCCATCGTGCCCATCCCTGTTGATAACTGGCCTAACCATCTTGTAGTCAAAGGTGATCCGGGTCTTCCCGGTGAACTTATCCCTCGCATCTCCCCTCCAGCGGATCATAGCGGGAAAGATGGTAGCATCGCTCTGCTGGTTCCACGGAAAGAACCTGATCACCTCGCAAAACCAGACCTGCATGTTCAAAACATCAAAAGGGTCATTTTCTCTCATAAAAGTCTCAAAGACAGAAAGTAAAAGAGAGAAAAGAAAGTGAGACTACCTCGAGAGCAAAAGAGAAGCAATCCATCGAAGCAGCCTTATTCCGGCTGTACAGATCCAGGGAAAAGTAAAGCTCTGCCAATCCGGCCTCGCCCCAAGAGACCGTCCCAATCCCATCTACATCCTCCAAGGAGTCGAGAAGGCAAGTCATAGCCAGCGTCCCAGAATTAGCAAAAATGGTGACTGACAACATCAACCACACAAAAGCCCTCGCAAGCTGATAGGCAGTCACCTCATTATCAGCGAATTCCTGCATGCAGTTCTGGACTGCCACCTCGACATTCCTAGTCTCCATCCCGAGACCCTTAGGAATAAGCTCAAACCCAACCAAAGCTCTAAACTCCTCCGCCGTAATATGGTTCCTCCAGGTCACAGGCCTCCCGGTGAACTGCAGGCCAGTGATAGCAGTGAAATCTGCAGGTGTCACTGTCAGCTCCCCCCAGCTAAGGTGAAAGCTGTGGGTGGTGTCCCACCAGAACTTCGAGAGGGCCTGGATCAAGCCCTTGCTCTTCGAGGTAATGTGAATACCTCTGCCAATAGCCTCAATAAATAAATCCAGGCCGGTAGCCCTCACTAGCTGTTTGGGGTTCACCCCATCCTTCGCAAAATCGGGCATCCTCTGCCACAGCCTCACTGCAATCTCGGAAGGCCCCCTAGACTTGTTCTCCTGTAGACAAGCACAGCAAAAGAAATGTGTCAGTCCTTCACCTCATTTCAAAATCATGCATATATTCAAAAAGTGCACATGTTTTCAAAATAAAAGCATTCAATAAAATTTTTCTAGCATCCTTTGCATGAAAAATGTGTCTTTCATCACTTGAAACGCATCGTGTCAAGCACATTGCTCTCCTAAGCACAAAATCACAATTTTCAAAATTATTTGCACATAAGCATTATTTTTCTCAAAAATGGCATGCATGAATCCTTTTCATCATCCAAAATCCCGTTTTAGCATCCATGTTCGTTTATCTTCTTAGCCTCATAGGTTAATCATTAATATTTCAAAATCATCATCAAAAATCCTAGGAAAATTCGAGAAATTCCTAAAACTCGAGTCAAGCCCTAGAATCAATCAAAATTCAATCAAAATCGACGGAATTGAGCAAATTAAGAATGCTTACCCCAACCGATTGAGGATTCATCGATTTGTGCTCCCTCCTGCCCGGATAGAGCTCCAATGGAGGCGTAAGGAAGTCATACTTCCTCTCCGTGCGAACGAGTTCTTTCCTCTTCCTTCGAGCGGCCTCGGAGATGTTCCTTCTTGCTTGCCTTGGCATAGGATTCCCCTCCGGATCCATCTTAATCAATAGAAGCAAGGGAATTGAAGGATTTTGAAGAAAATTCTCTCCCTCCTCTCTTTCTTCCTCGGCAGTAGATGGGCGGCAACAATGCCCAATGCCCGTTCAAATTTGTTTTAAATAATCTGGAAAAATCAGACTTCTAGCCGTACGGCTTCTTTTGTCCCGTCTCACGCCGGGCGGCTTCTTTCGCCCTAAGCAGAAATTACAGTTTTGCCCCTGGACTTCCCACTTGGACATATAATTCCTGTTATCCTTTAACTAGGATAACTTCGTTTTCCAAAAGATATTCGTTATCTCCTAAGCAAATAGACTTTCCTCCTCAGTCGCCTCCGTTACTTCCGTTATAACAGAATGACGCTAGGTGACAACGTCCGAATTGTTAGAACTCCAAACTTAAGCTACCTCTATCACGAATAGAGAAGTACGCTCAAGTTCTCCAAACTTAAGCTACCTCTATCACAAATAGAGAAGTACGCTCAAGTTCTCTAAACTTAAGCTACCTCTATCACGAATAGAGAAGTACGCTCAAGTTCTCTAAACTTAAGCTACCTCTATCACGAATAGAGAAGTACGCTCAAGTTCTCCAAACTTAAGCTACCTCTATCACCGATTGAGAAGTACGCTCAAGTTTTCCAAACTTCAGCTACCTCTATCTCCTCGATAGTGACGTAAGCTTTAGTCACCTCAGGTGACAACCTCCATTAATTGTCAAAACCTCAAGGATCCTAGACATCGTTCCTAACTATCTAGTGATGCTTGAACTACGACCAAGGCTTGATTCCTCCGGGATACATAGGTAGCCTTTCATAAAAGGTCCAGCCATCCGACCGCAGTGGTCACCCCTTTGTCATTCATCACTCCTCGGTGGTGAAGTAGCCCCTCATAGAGGTTCAGATATCCGACCACATCGGTCACTTCTAGCATATCCCCAGTAGGATCAATCGCCTGACCTCCTAGGTCACTTTCTCTTCTATTTTCCCAGCAAGAGACCAGTTTCTCTCCGCCATTCCCCTGCGGATCTTTTCTGAACTACGGCCTGGCTTGATTCCTCCGGGATACGTAGGTAGCCTTCCAAAGGTTCAGCCACTCGACCACCTTGGTCACCCAATCCGTCTCGGCATTCGCCAGATCGGATCCTTTTCTATCGACAACCCCACTCGCCCTGCAAGTGACGTTGCCGAGGGGCTTCTGTAAGTACCCAAATCTGGCTCATGCCTTCCGGTTAAGTTTTCCGGCAATTTCCCGGACTTTCCTAAAGTCCGGGAGCAATTCCGGAACTGTTCCGAACCTTCCGAGGAATGAAGGGACTGATTTAAAATAAAAGAGCACGTTTTTCTTGTATTTGGAATCCTTCTAGAATTGCCACCTTGCATGATTCTAGAAACATGCTGAGTCATACAAGATAATGCCGCACGCTGCATTAGGAGAAGACTCCTAGTCGCACGGCCTCATTAGCCTTATCCAGACTGCCTATAAATAGAGCCCTTCTCTACCCATTTTGACACACAACAACAGACCATTTTCAGTACCAAAAGCTCTGTTCAAGCCCTGCTGCGAGAATCTAAGAAGTTGAAGAGTGCCAAGAAGCCACCTCCCTCCTCCTTGAAGCCTTCCAAGTTGGTCCATCCACTAGGCAAGATCCAAAGAAGAAGAGGTCACCACCATTGGTAACCTCTCGCCCCTTCACCTTGCATTATGCTTGTTTATGTGATATAATTACTCCTTGCATTCATATATTACCATTATCTTGCTTGGAACTTGGTATTTGTTGTTAAAGATCCTATCTTTATTCATATAAATCATACCCCCTCCCCTTTTTGCATCCTTTGCATGAAATAAGCATCCTTTGCCCATAAAAATGTAATCTTTGTGTTAAAGGTGCATCCTTTGCACCTAAAAATCTCTTTTTTACATAAAAATGATATCTTTATGCATCCTTTGCATATAAAAATATAATCTTTATATTCAAATTGCATCTTTTGCACCCTAAAACTCAATTTTATACATAAAAATGCATCCTTTGCATTAAAGATCATTTCTTTGCATCAAAGATGCATCCTTTGCATATGAAACACTATTTTTCACATAAAAATGCATCCATTGCATAAAAATTCTTTCTTTACATCAAAAAGCATCCTTTGCAAATCAAAAGCATCCTTTGCACCCCAAAAATGTCATCTTTTCACTAAAAATGTCATTTTCACATGCATTCCCCCATGTCCCCATTAGCAATCTTCGGAATGAACCGGTGTAAAGATCCTATCTTTACATCGTTTCTTCCATTAAAGGCGCCAAAATCTCTTTAGAAAGGGATAAAGCCTTGAACCTATATCTCCGATTATCGCTTGAGACGAGCATGATAGCTCCCATATAAGCTCAATCGTCTCAAGGCGTAGGATTGATGGGCTAAGGTCACTCCTTTCCTAAAGAACCCCATCTTGGACTATAAAAGAGAGTCCTTCTCTCGATCACGCAAGACCCAAGGTCAAATAGCGATGATCACAAGTCCAAGATGAGGACGGGATCAAAATCCCGAACACATAAAAAATCCAAGGAATCCCGAGCGACAACCAACTAAATGGTTTGTACGTCCGGAAGACAACTTGGGACATTCCCCCCTCTCTTTTCAACACATGCACACAAGAAAGCACGCAAGCAAGCACGAAAAATGGAATCTAGGGAGACTTGCTATGGCAAGGCACCTTGGGTGAACGACGATCCGTTCTTCCCAAGGGGTAACTTAACCTCCGAACCCTAAAATCCTCTTTTTCAAAATTTTGAGGAAATCAAAATGGCGTGGCGACTCCGTTTTTCAAATTAAACCGGATGTTTTCAAACTCGCGTGAATCCAATCTAAAAAAAAACAAAAATTAGAATTTGGGCACACATTCACACTTACGTCTTGACAAGGGTCCGCCTTGACTCAATGACTATAGGTTCCTAACAGCCAACACGAGGACCATCCCTCGACATACTGGCTTACCTTACATCCTGACAAGGGTCCGCCTTGATTCAAGGATTACAAGGATCAAACAGTCAAGACCGAGGACTTCTCCTCGGCTTATTGACTTGCCTCACGTCAAGATAAGGAAACACCTTGTCACTACGACTAATAGGCATCACGTCTGAAACATGTGCACGAGTCATCTTCCTCGGCATAAGGAGACAAAAAAGAAGAAATCACCCAACAGTCAAAGCCGAGGAGCTACCTCCTCGGCTTACACGACTTGAAGTGTGGTTAAGATCGAGGGTATCCACCTCGGCCTAACAACTCATTTTATCACCGAGGGACGAGGGAACCTCCTCGACCTCCTCCTTACAAGTCTTGTGCCTATACATAGGCACATAGCATACAAACAAACATTCAAACAATTCATTGAAACCACATGAATTAAAACAAAGGGACTTTTTCATTGATATTCAAAAGAAAGTACAAGTCCTACCAACTATTACAACGAAAGAAAAATAGAAAATCCTAAGACTGTTGTGCGTCTTCAAAGGGTTTATCTAGCCAATCCTTCGCGGCAGCATCAGGGGGAGGAGGGATAGTATGTTCAGTTCGAGCATTGGCCTCATCGGCATCTCCTCCCTCGGCCTCGTCCCCCATCTCCGCATCTTCAATAGCCTCCACCAAGGCCTTGAGATTGCCAGGATCGACGAAAGGAGGAACCCAGGCTTCACGGTTGGCCTCGGCATCCTCTCTGGCCATGATGCCAAGGTTGTAGTCAGAGAAGGGGACGAGGTGGTGAAGGGCCCTGGCTTCCTCATCATACTGACTCTTACAGATTAACCGAGCTACGACATTTATATCCAAGCCAGTGGTAGGATCAGCCAAGATACGGCGAGCCAGATGGAGATAGCCATCCTCGAACATGGTGGCAGTCTTTTCATCCACCGCATCTTCGAAAGCCTGGCTCTCCTTGAAACGGGCCACGGCCGCCTCTTCCCTAGAAATAAGGGTAGCTTCATAGCCCCGGCATTTGGCCTCAGCTTCCTCGGCCCTCACTTGGACCTCGGCCTTGGCCTTCCTCGCCTCATCCAGCTCAGCATCCTTCAGCCGAATATGCTCCTCGGCTTGAGCACGAGCCTCTTGGGCTTGCTTCTGGGCTTCCTCGACCCTCTTTACCTCGGCCTCGACCTTGGCTTGAGCAGCCTCCAGGTCGGCGTCCTTGGCCTTCGGCGGCTCATGACGGCCTTCTCGGTCTCGCCCTATTCTTGGGCGGCCCTAGCTTCATTCAGTTGCTTGGCATTGTTCTTGGCCAAGACATTCTCATCGGCCGTAATGGAAGCCCACTGCAAGATAAATCAATGTCAGGTGTCTTATCAAGTATAAAGTCATGGAGTCAACAACTGAGAATACGAGATAGTTACCTCGGCCATCATAAGTCCTTTACGGCACAGCAAGTTCTCTTGGCTAGGTTTCTCTCAGGCAAGTGCTTCATAAGCCTCCTCTTCCAAAGCTCTTTGAATAGGAGCTCGACCCAGCCTCAATAGAGGACGCTTCCTGATCTGAAGAGGAATGCCCCTCAAACGTGGGACATTCACAGCCATACGCCGAGCAAGTTCCTCGGCCTCCTCATGGGTTTTGACGGTCTGAACGGTTAGGGGAGGAGGAGCTTCAGGATTGGAGGACTCAACAGTAGCCCGCTTAGCTGCAGGCTCCTCGGCACTAGCACCTTGGGACCTCTTGGAGCCGGAGCGTCTTTGGACGAGGTCGGTCTCCTCGGCCCTCGGTGCATCCACTTCCTCGGTAACACCAACTTGGGGGGCTATGCCCCTCTACAGTCGGTAAGTTTGCTTGGCCCTCGGAGCTCCTCTCCTCGGCTTCGACCTGCTCGTGTAATCTAAGGGGGAGAGGGTGATCACCCTGAACATTCAAAACGAGGTTGCGACTGTTGGCATCCTCCTTCCTCTCCTTTAAAGCCGAGGCCTTAGCCAGACGTCTCTGTAAGTGCTCCAATTTGAGCTTGTTAGAATTTTCGTTAGAAAATTAACGAAAGTTATAACATTTCTAACAATTCCTAACAATCCTAACTTTTCTAACAAAGTGAGGGTAAAATGGGCATTGTTATTTAAGGCTAAACCTCAAAAAGAATCTCAAAAAGCAAAAAAAAAGGAATAAAACCACAAATAGCAATGGCTGGAAACACAAAACTGGCTGTTAATTTGAAATTTCAAAAAGATTATTCCTCTTGCCCAAAGCCTGAAGCTGCATTTAATGAACAGTGCACGCTGCAGGTCCTGTCCGCGCGGATGGGTTTGTAATTTTCAGAGGGCTATAAATTGAGCCCTCCAGTCACAAAAATAAGGAGCCACAACACATTTTGCACCGAACCTCTGGCGAAATATAGAGAGAAAACAGTGAGAATTCACTTGAATTGTCACCATTTTCTCTCCAATCTTTCCCAACTCACACTCATCCACTCACTCTCATACTTAAGCCTTAAACACTCATACACTCAAGCCAAAACACTCAAGAACACAAGGAAGATTGGTAAACCCTCCTTCTCCTAACCCTAAATCTCAACCATGCATGCATTTGCAAACTACAAAAATGTAGTTCTTTCATCTTCTTGCTCTAGATCTAAGAAGATCACCATGGAAGACCATCTCCATGGATGATCTTCTACAAAGATCAACATTATTTTCAAGTTCTCTTACTTTCTTGCAAAGAAAACTCATTTTCAAAACCCTAAAAACCATTTTCAAGCATAAAATCTCATTTTCAAAGGATAAAAATCCCCTTCCCAAGCAAATGAAATGCTTAGTCCTAATGTACCCCAAGGATGGTTTGGTATAGTTGATTCACCACTAAAATGTCTAGTGATCACTAACCAAAACCTAGGGAAATGGGGACAAGCATGGATGCAAAACCCCCCTTAAAATCATATTTTCTTTCTTGAGAAGTTGCTGTCCAGTAGCAATTTTCCCAGACCTCAGTCCATTGTCTTAATTCTTGGACACAGATGAACTTGGAATTTGGTGTTGACTACAAAACACTTTTTGTAGCCAACATCCAGAGCTTTCCAGAAATATTTTTACTTTATTTTTTGGGTGATTAAAACTCCTCTTTTCAAATTTTCTTTCAGAGGCTAGTTCATCAGCTTCTGGGAATCCAGATCTCATATCTGAGGTTTCCAGAAGGTTTTGACCCATCAAATCTTCTCCAAAATGGAAAATTCCTTCGCAAAAACCTTATTTAAGGTGTCTAGAACAACTTTCATTCTCTGAGTTTATCCAGATTATGAAGTTTTAAGACCCTTGAATACATTTCAAAATCAAAGGTCCACTGCCTTTTTCATTCTGGCAGAAATGGCTCTCAACTTCAAAAGGTCTTTTGAGTACCAAATCTCAATCCAAAAATCCCCCAAAAAATCATGGGATCAGTTTAAAGTCTTGAAAAGATATCCCTATTTTTACTTTTCTGAGTTTCAAAGTATTTTGGCCAAAACACACACACACACACACACACACACACACACAAATGATTTTCAGCTTGGAAGACTCGTTTTACGAGGCATTCCGGGTGCACACTAACGTCCTTCCCGGCGTGTAACATGACCTCCGAACCTAAATCTCTGATCTCGGGCTTTTTTCAAAGTTTTGGCCCTCAAAATTAAAATGGCGTGGCGACTCCATTTTCGTTGATTTTTTCAAACAAAAATGGGAAAATTTTCGATACATTCACACATCATCACAGTGGCGACTCCGCTGGGGACTAAGCTTTTTTTTTAAAAAAAAAAAAATGGTATTTGGTATATTGGTGGAAACCACTAAATTTCCCGTTATCGCCTCCTAACACGAGTCGGGGATAAATTGTGGTCTAACAATCCCACGTACCGGTATCACCGTTTTCAAAAAAAAAAAAAACTTTTGAGGGTCAAGCTTCCGTCAGGCTTCGGAAAATCATTTTTGTGTGTGTGTTGATTTTTGCACAGTTTTCATGTTGTTTTGACGCCTCGGAGAAAGTCAAAATTTTAGTGTCGGAATAATGTCCTAACGCCGAGATTTTCGTGCTTACATGCTTATGTGATCAATAAAAATTTCAAAAAAAAAAAAAGAAAGGGATTTTCAAAAAAAAAAAGAAGAAAAAAATTCTCAAAAAAAAATCATGCATCATATTTTTAAGACACATAAAAAAAAATCTCTATTTTACTCAGAAAAAGAATATAGACTGCTTGCACACTACGCGCACGTGACCGTACACTGCACACTACGTCCCTAACCCGGGAAATCCTTGTCGCGGTCCGTTTGGTCTTATTACGCCTCTCGGATGAGCACGGGACTACCCAAACATCCACATGGAGCCTCGTGTCGACCATGCACTTGTCCGTGACACACTTTGTCAGAGACCCGGTTGGTTTTTAGTCTGCGTGTCATGCCACGTCCGTGTATAGACCTTTCCTTTCAAGCCTTTGTCGGCATGCCGACTCAATATCTTTCGGGGACCCTTATCGATCGAAGTTACGCCGGTTTTCCGCCGCGGACTTTGACAGATATTGACCGGCGCCTTGACTTCGGCTCGGCGCACAAATTATACACTGACTCCCAGCATTGACCTTTGAGTCATCAAGGATTAATGAATATTCCATGCCTAATTACGGCTTAGCGACGACAAGTCAAGATCAATCGTGGACGCTTATCGGTCCCAAATCATGCCGAGCTTTTCGTCGAGCTCCCGGACACGATCTTGACTTTTGACGTCGGCTTTGTCCGTAATTTACATCGAATGCTCGTTAAGACTCGATTACCCGCCAGGACTTCTAGGATCGTTTTTCTTTCGGTCGGTGGGACCCGCTTGCCCTATAGGACCCTCGCCAGGGCATCACGCCACAGGAGGTCGAAATACGGGTGGAATACGAGGGGCTTATAGGACGTAGTGACGGGGCCCACCGATCCGAGAATCGAGTAGTTTGCGAAAAAGAAGAGCAATCTTTTCCAACCGATTAGGTTAATAAAACATGTTTTAAGTAAACGTGAACAAATAAGCGCATGTTGCATGAGCCTAAAGCCCAAACACCTACCCTCCTTCCATTCCCAGACATACGAACCTTCGTGTCCTTTCCCCGCAGACTCCTCACAAAGCTTGGTTTGGGCACGGGTCACCGTTTGATCGGTTGGGAAGAGTCAAGCGCGTCATCGGCTTAGCCGTTCATTCCGACTCCGGGTTTGAGAATGTACGCATCAGCCGGTAATGATGGGGACCACGTTGCTCAGATCCTCCAAAATCCCTCGGACAGATCGTGTGGATCCGGTTAGTAGAACGAGATGAGACTTCGACATGAGGCTCAAATTGATAACCTTACGGGGATTGTACGCAAGTCATGGTTTGACTATTAGTCTCGGTTCCGATGGCACTTTTACCGCAAAGAAGGAAGGGTTCTCCTCCTCTTCTTAATAGTCCAGGATACATCAAGATGCTACCCCAAGATTCCTATGTTTCCACCGCCGGACTCCTGCCCGTCGACTTACGGGGCAAGCGGCCCCCAAACGGTAGTCGAGAACGAAAGAGTTCGGTATCTTGTCGGTTGTCCCCTCTCAAAGTGATGATCCCACAAGTATCGGCTGAGTGATGAAAATCGGGGAACGATTGAAGAAATATGGTCGGCCATCAATGCCCTGGAAGAACGCCGGAAACGGGCAGCGGGCTGGATTGAAGAGGCCACACGCCACTTCGGGACCTTAACAATATCCCAACCGATCGGGGATACCACGAAGGACAAACATGTGCCGTTCCCAGGGACCTCAATATCTCTCATTGTCCGGCGGAGTCCAATCACTTGCTACCCGCAGACGCCAGCCACGATCCCCAGGACCGGTTCCACTCAAAGTCATTCGGACCGCTCGGCACGAGGTCCCAAATCCGCCACACTGTAGAACACATTTGGTGGGATATTTGTGGCTTGTCCGATTGCCTTGAAAGGGACTATCGGGAGGTGGATACCACGAGGACCGTCCTCCTAAGAAAAAGAAAATTTCCTCCCGGCAAAAATTGAAGGAGAGATTCGAGGCCGGTGATAACGGTGTGGGAACTCTCGGGAGCCATCTAGGGGATTTGATTATTATGTACTCTACTCCGGTTTCAGTCTTCCCCAAGCAAAAAGGGGTAAAAGAGCGTAAAAGCCTTGCCAACGATAGAATTGAGACTTTCGGATGCAGTGCTGCGAGACGTAAGTCCAACTCCCCTCGGGGGTCAGCCAAGGTTGGCTTGTCCAGTTTCCCGAGTATACACCGATGAAGAAAAACCGACGCCGATCTGGCTCCCCACTCAATCAACATGTTGGATCGGGGATGGCAACCGCCACAAAAGGCATCGAGTATAACCCGGGGGCTTTGGCAAAGACTCTACCTCGCAAGAAAAAGGCACGGCTTGACGGGTTTAATGACTCTCTATCCCAAGACAAAGGACCAAATCTATGATCCTCACCTATATGGGAGTATGATCACCTTCTGCGATGAAGATTTGCCAAGAGATGTCTCCCAACACAATGAAGCTTTGTACATCACTATTCGGCTCAACACCATGTCACTCCACAGGGTATTAGTGGACAATGGATCATCGGTAAACGTCCTTCCCTCATCATGATGAGGGCCCTCCGCATAAATGAAAGGCGCGTGATCCCATCTACCCGGTTTGTCGAGGCCTACGACGGTTCGTCTCGTCCCATTACAGGGGACGGTGACTTTGGAACTGCAGTACGAAACCCAAATGGTGCCCGCAAAGTTCCATGTAATGGATATCCCCTCAGAGTTCACGGCCACTACTAGGGGCGCCCTTGGTTGCATCACATGAAAGCCATAGCCTCCACTCTCCACCAATGCGTCAAATTCATCAACCGGCGGGAGACCTTGAAGTCGTAAGGGTGACGGTTTCCTCATAGGGAACGAAGGCGAAACAATAGCCAAGAAACGCCCACGAGTCAAACACGGGCTACATCCTTCACGAGGCAAGCCTCGCCGGCATCCTTTGGAATCCGGCGATGCCCGGCTATGTCGACACACTCAAGCGAGCGGAGACTCAGAGCGAAGTTCGATTCATCAAATTTAATTGCTATTTCCAACACTTGGAGGCGTGCGGAAGGAAACGCGAACACCGCCATGATACGAGGCGCACAAGTCTCCGGTCCTCAATCACGGATTGTCGGCGTTACGCAAACCCATTCTTTGGCCTCGCCGGGCGAGGAGATTTTCATGATAAAAGTCGACCAAACACCGACAGGACTCGGCTCGAATCTATGAACGTCGTGTGGGACGTCCTCCTTGGCGAACTACACGCCAAGCCTTTCCGCTCAAGTATAGGACATGAGATTTTTCTAGCGGCACACCGAGACGCAATACGTCCTTACATGGATTGAGCGGTCGGTGTGACGAAACGGAAATCCCGAGTTGAGGAAGATCCCAACATCCACATGCTCGGCTTTCGGACGCCAAACACAATTGATTACGGATTCGGCCAAAGAGATAATAGCAACGGCGAAGAGGGAGCATAGAGACCATGCCTTTCCCGAGTCATGAGGCCACCAACGACGATGCCGCTAAAGAATTGGGAAACTCTCTCGGGACCGTCCGCGACCCGAAAGAGGAAATGATCACCAAGCTTGGATTGGTCCCCGTCCTTTCGTGTCAACCTTTGTAAAGTCCTCCAGGAGTCTCTCATTGTTGAGTTCGAGTCTCTCGAGTCGTCCGATGGCCTTACGCTGAAGACTACGAGTGCAGTGCAAACATTGTGTTCCCCTTCGTCTTGATGAAACGATGAACCTTTACGAGTATCCACTTAATTGCCGCTTTAACTAATGATGAATTAACTAATAATCTAAAAATAGTTAATAACGATTCACTAGATGAAGAGCGGACACATTAAATGAACAATATATAAAAGAAATCTTTAAGCGGGTTGTCAGGAAGAGGAAAATCGAGCCCCAGGCCGAAGAGATTTTGACGAGTGTGAATCTGGGAACTGCGGAAGAGCCTAAAGAGACGCAGATTGGTAGTTTCTTCGAAGGGGTGAAAGGGATGCCTAATCGAGCCGCTAAAAGAATTCGTGGATGTGTTCGCATGGTCCTATAAAGATATGCCGAGGCCTCGATCCTTCCATAGTTGAACACCGAATACCGCTCGACCCGGAAGTCAAGCCGGTAAAGCGAAGCTAAGAAGAATTAAGCCCGAATGGTCCCTACAAGTGAAAGAGGAAATAGAAAAGATGCTCGAGACGGAGTTTCATCGGGGTCATTGAATACCCAACATGGCTGTCCAACATAGTGACGGTGACCAAGGCCAACGGAAAGATCCGATCTTTGCGTAGACTTGAGGATGCGAACAAAGCCGGCCCAAAGACGATTTCCCCACTGCCAAACATCGACATTTTGGTAGATTCCACGGCCAACCATGAAGTCAAAATCCTTCGTCGACGGTTTTGCCGGCTACAACCAAATCAAAATGGCGAAGAAGATCAAGCCAAAGCAGCCTTCACAACCCCTTGGGGCACATACTGCTACACGGTCATGCCATTCGGACTAAAGAATGCTGGGGCTACGTACCGAAGAGGCAGCTACGGCTACTGTTCCATGACATGATCCACAAAGAAATTGAGGTCTATGTGGACGACATGATAATACATTCCGAGAGGATCGAGATGGCCGGCACTTTGTTGATTTGAGAAAATTCTTCGGCCGCCTCCGAGACCATGGCATGAGGCGAGATCCAGCCAAGTGCACTTTCGGTGTAAGACGAGGTAAGGTGCTAGGATATATGGTGACGAACGGGGAATCAAAGTAGATCCCCCGAGAAAATCAAGGCGATAGTTGAAATGAAGCCACCAGGACAACGACAGTGAAATCCTTCATGGGAAGGCTGCAATACATAAGCCGCTTTGTAAATCGGTGACCTCGATCTGCGAGCCGATCTTCAAGTTGATGAAGAAAAATGCCTACAGAATGGACCCCGGAATGTCGGCTTGCCTTTGAGCAGATTAAGGCATACCTTGTGAATCCCCGATTCTCTGCCCACCACATCGGCAAAGCCACTCTTGCTATATCTAAGCGTCACGGATACGGCAATTGGGGCTATGCTAGCTCAAGAGAAGAAAGATTCCAAAGTCGAAACGCCATCTATTTCGTAGCGAAAGCTCCAAGGAAAGCGAACTTCAATTACTCGCTTGCGAGAAGACTTGCGGGGTTTGGTGCAGGGTAGTGGGAAAGTTGAAACACTACATGCGGTCTCACCGATACATCTTGTCTCAAGAATAGACCCCATCAAATATACGTTCGACAAGCCTTCCATCTCCATGAGGTTGGCAAAATGGTCGTTCTTTTTGGCCGAATACGACATCACTTATGTTTCAAGGAAATCGTAAAAGGACGCATAATGGCGGAACATTTGGCCGATTTCCCAAGTGATGAGTCGAGGGACACTGAACCTCAATTTCCCGATGATGGAATCTTCGCTCTAGAAGGAAAATCGCTGGCAACTCTTCTTGATGGGGGGCGTCAAACAAAAAGGGAGCAGGATAGGAATGCTTACAGTCGATCCTGCGGCGAACACACCCCCATGCTTGATAAATTTGAACTTCGAAGTCACAAGCAACGGCTCTTGAATATGAAGCTTGCATAGCCGGGTTGGAAGCCGCCCTTGAAAGAAATATCAAGGAATTGAGGTGTATGGTGACTCACGCCCTCATCATCAATCGGTCTCTAACAAATGGAAGACCGTGGATCCGGGTTTGCGAAGTATCATGCTTACATGGAAGAACTAGTGGCTCAATTCAAAGAAATCGGCTTTCATTACGCCTTGAGGGCGAAACGGGTTCGCGAGATGCTGCAGCTACGCTAGCCTCTCTTGTCGAAATACACGAAGGAAAGTCTGTTAAACCATTCGAGTCGGGAGAAGAGAAAACCCCGCCTATTAGCTTAAATGAAGCGGAAGCCGAGGCGATCCCAATGATCCACACTGGTACACTCGGATTTACCATTGCACGAAGGATGGCGAGGCCTCTTTCAAAAATGAAGATGGGGAATATAAAGAAGGAATCAAAGCGAAAAGTCTCTCGTACAGAACGGCTCGCCTCCCATTATGTTCTTTTGGGAAACATGTTATACAAAAAGCGTTATCAAGGCCCCCTCTGCGATGTATCGGCAAACAAGAGGCTACGGAACTCATGAAAGAAATACGTGGTGGTACTGCGGCCCTCGCATGAATGCTCGAGCTCTACGATGCAAATCATGCGAGAATGGGGTACTTTTGGATCTCCGTGGAAAGCAGGCGCATCCGGTTCGTCCAAGCTGTGACAAATGTCGGCTGATACTCAAATCTTAATCACTTGCCTCCTCACGAGTTATCTTGCGCATGACAACCCCTTGGCCTTTCGTCACTTGGGAATTGATGTCATAGGCAAAATCACACCATCGAGCGTTAACTTGCACGAGTTCCTCTGGCAGACATATGTCGTCAGAAGAAAATCTTCTCAGGAGGAGCCATGCAACCGCAGACCTCGACGGGAATCCCTTTCAGTACACCCAAAGGTGAATGGTGACGAAGCCGCGCGAGATTACTACGCGTAAACACAAAAAAAAAAAAAGAAAAAGAAAAAAAGGAAAAGTGCTAAAAGAGTAATAACACCTAACTAGGTTGAAAACCCGAGAAGGCGGCGGCCTAGGTAAAAACGGATGGTTGCACCAAAAAAAAAACAAAAAAAAAAAAAAAACAAACAAAAACAAAAACAACAAACAAAAAAAAAAAAAAAAAATCGGGTTGAACTACGAAGACCTCCAAGCTCCCTCAAAATGAGGGGAACGTAGGGCGCCGAAACGCGTCTCGGTCTAAGGCACAAATAAAAGTCATACTTTGACATCAATACCTTGATCGACGTACCATGAAAGCGTTCTCGAAAAACTCAAGCAATTCAAATATTCATTACAAGTTAAAAACTTTTTGATGAGCTCTAAGCCCGATTCATTCCTTGCCAACCGGCAGCACTCTCGCTAAAAGAAACTAAGATACATAATCAAACTAATGTAATATGCGCCGCATGACAAGCAAAGGGATACTCGAAACCTCGTAGATCACTCCAAGCCACTCAGTCTTTGGCCTCTCCCCTCTTCTTCCCCCTTCGAGTCTTCTTTCTTCCGAACTCAGGAAAGATGTCGGTGTTCCTCCTACCAAGCTCACTGTATAGGAGCAGGATCTATCAAAACCAGCTCTCTCTCCGCTCGGAGCCTTAAGAGCCCTAGCGTCATCTCTCATCTCCTATATACCTAGGCTAGGTAGCATAGGAGCCCTCCTCTCCCCGTCTCTTGACGTAAGCCTCATAATCCGGCCACGCGCGTCTCCACTCCTGTCACTTGCAGGGTTGGCCCTCGCCTCGGCCCCCTCCTCCTCTCAGTGAACAAACAAGTCTGGTCCTCCGCACCCACAATGGCCTCCCACGCCGTCTCAAAATAGCCACCCGAGTCTCTCCTGCATGCCTACTCATACCAATCCAGTACCAGAGTGCTGTCAGGAACACCGGTCTCGGACGCCCGAGAATGACCCGAGGAGGAAAGGCATCATACCTCCACATGCTCGGGAAAGAAATCGGAAACACCGAGAGGATCATCCATAAAACAGGAGCCACCACTCGGGTGGCTATATCATCAAAGCTCAAAGGAATCCCTGCTCCCGAAGCCGAACCGCCTGTCTCGAGAACCAAGGACGACTAATATAGAAGCCGGATCGATCGAAAGCCCCTAAGCATGACCACATGAGACCCGCTCCTGAAGCACTTCTGCGAGCCCCCCACTCGCCAACAAGTGCACCGACCATCCTCTGATATCTTCTGCCTCGGCGACCAATGCCATCCAACGCTCCCATGCAGCCCCCGATCATCAAAATCCACATCAGCAACCCCCCTCCCTGGCAAATGTCCAAGGCCTCTGATCATATCGTAGGTTTCCCGAAGAACCCCCAAACGCTCCATCGGCCCACAGGTCAAGAGGAACGGAGCCGCCCCCAGGCGCATATACCGCCTTCCGGTAGCTAATCTATCAGGAGAGCATGAAAAGTCTCCCCCGAGGAATCAAAGGCACGGACTATCTACGCCTGTGCGATTCAGCGAACGACAACGTCCCAAAGCAAAGAGACCGATGGCAAATCCCAAAGGAATAGACCATTTCGCGAACAAAGGGTGCCCAAACATACAAAGTGCAAAGGCATCCCAATAGGGCATCATCCACCAAGACTAAGGCCCCTAAATCTCAATCGGAGAAGACCGGAAATATCGAAATGATCGGGACCGCAAGGATCATACCTTGCGCTTCCTCCAGGGAAAGATGAAGGAGGACGCACAATTCTGTCGCTGAAAAGAAGCCTCCTCCTGCAAGGGAACCGCTATCTGCTTCCACCTCCCAGGACCTCCAAGCAAGGCCCGAAATTCTTCCACTAAGTCGAAATAACCTCATTGTAGGAAGAGGCAAAAGACATGCCTTCTAGTGTCCCAAAATGAGGAAGAAGCCCTCAAAAAGCTCATAGTCCTAATCAATTCCTTGAGAGACCATAAGCACCTCACCTTGTGCACCTTTCTTCAAAGAAGGACCTCCTCTCATGCATGATCTCCCTAGACCAATCCTTGAACTTGTTGAAGAATGACATTTGGGATTCCTTTGGGGCAATTTTGATGGAGCTTTTCTAAAAAGTTTTCCATGGTTTTTCTCTCTTTCTCCCGAAAATGGTCATTGGGAACCTGGAGGTTGAAGAGGATATTTGAATTTGAAATAAAGCAAGACCAGTCTCGAACCAAAATTAAAGGACAAAGTGTCGATTCCTCGTCCTATCCGCGCTGATGAGTTTGCTAAAAAAAAATCTTTGCAACAGTCCAAGCTGCTACACCAAAAGAGGAATATTCCGTCCCGGTTGCTCAAACCGTGCAAAAAAAAACCTCCCCAAACCGGTCCATATACCAAACACCCTTGCAAAAAAAAAAAAACCAAGGCTCATGCAACACTTGCATTCATACTCGCATTGCATTCATAAAATAAAATCCTAAATTATTACATTCCAAAAAAAAAAAAAGAGTGTGCATAAAAAAAAACAACAAACAAACATAAATAAAATCCTAAATTATTACATTCCAAAAAAAAAAGAGTGTGCATAAAAAAAAAACAACAAACAAACATAAATAAAATCCTAAATTATTACATCAAAAAAAAAGAGAAAAAAAATGTGCATAAGCTGTACAAATCTAAATCTCAATCTCAAATCTCAAAAAAAAAATCAGTCGGAGTCTCCAGCGCCCGATGTCTGCCCCCGGCCCCTCTTGCGACTCGGGCCCGCCTCCTCAGAGCCCCGAAAATCTCGGGCTCGTAATCGTCCTCGTCTGGAAAAAGAGGCTCATCGGGACCAATAGGCACGCTCCGACAGTGGCAAGCCGAGATCTCGCGAAAATCGTATCCGAAGGTGAAGGCGTCGGACTCCTGCACGTACGAAGACGACTCCGCCATGCCGCCATACGTGTCCACTGTCCGTGTGGATCCCGAGAATAACGTGATCCGAAGGCAACACCGCGCGGGGATCAAGGAGAGGAGACGAGAGGAGTCTACGAAGAAGTCTACGAGCGAATAGGGATGCCTCCCAGTCCGACGGGCGCCGGCGTGGTCGCCTCGCTCTAGCACGAGGAGCCCCGCAAGACGACCATCCTCCCGATGAATCTCTTGGCCCGATCACTTGCTTCGTCGGCTTCTCGACGACTACCTCCGAAAGCGCACAAAAGCAAAAGCGTCAAAAAAAAAGAAGTGATGCTAAAGATGATGAAACAAAAGAAAGAAAGGAAGAGGCAGAAGCGTAAAAAGCCATACCTTCATACCCGGACGAGGTCGGAAAGCTCGCGGAAGCCGCTCGGGCTGAGGAATCTGCACCCTCAATCGGACCCCATCCTGGATATAGGAAAAATCCGTCCGAGGGTACCGCGGGATCCCAAGCCCCTCCCTATCCGAACACGAGGCATCCTCGGCCTCCTCAAGACGAATGTCGCATACGGCTCAAGCGCCACGAAATCCGAGAAGTGCTTGGCCGGCTCGGTAATCATCCCAGTCACGGACCGATCGCTCGGAGTGCATCATATCGGCGGGAGGCTCCACGGTGTCCTCGAGGCGAGTTCACGCCATGCTGGCGCGTCACCCTCTCTCCCGGATAATATGCATCGCGAGTCGGACCTCTCGTAATCCTCCGCCACAGTCCAAATCTCGGCGCCCTTCGAGTGCGCCACCTCGAAGCGATCCCGGGGGAAGAATATCATCCCCTCATCGTCTCGGCCTCAGTCAAAGGAAGGCAATCCGCGTACACGAGGTCGTACGCCCCCTGGAGCTTATCTTCTCCCGGCATGCTTGGACCAAGGCTGCATGGCCGGATACGCCCGGCGTACTCCGCCAGTGTCGCCACACCGTGACGTGGAAAAACTCCAACGCCCATACTGCGAAAGGTAAAAATCCCAATCAATCCGGTGCAAAAGAAAAGTGCGTGCTCAAAAAAAAAAAAAAAAAAAGAGGGAAAGCAAAAAGAGAGCTTATACCTCCGGGGCAAACTTCGAAGCGGTGCAAAGAGCTCACGGCCTTCAGGTTGTACCTATCGAGAGCAAAGTAAAGCTCGCCAGCCCGGCCTCTCCCCACGAGACATCTCCGGCCGTCTCCATGTCCTCCAAGGACCTCAACAAGGCAAAGGCGCCGTCCCCTCAACATGCCCAAAGAGGGTGCTCGAAAAGGCAAACCACAAGAAGGCCACTGGCAATCGATCGGCGCCTATCCTCTCCTCCCGGCCTCGTAGCTCGCTATGGTCTCCACAATCTTACCGTAGACCACGGCATACTCCATCCCCATCCCCTTTTTGGGAATAGGGAAAATCCCGAAGAGCTCGGCAGAGATCGGCATCGCTGTAGCCATCTCGCCACTCAATGCTTTGCGTCCATTAAAGGACAGCCCGTAATCGCAGCGTAATCGGAGGGCGTAACCGTAGCCTCGCCCCGGAAGAAGTGAAAGGTGTGGGTCGCGTCCCACAGAATCTTTGCCGCGCTGAGCAAACATCAAGCCCCCCCTTGCTCTTAGGGAACTCGACTCCGGTCCCCTCAAGCACTCGATAAACTCCCAAAGCCCCGTCTCAACAACAATCTGTCTCGGACTCGGCAAAGCTCCTCGGCCCGCATTCGGAAGCCGGTCCCACAAGTCAACCACGGACTCCACTGATCCTCGAGTCTTCATTTTGTTCAGCTGCTCCGTCACAAAACGGTTTCCGCCCTGTAAAAAAAAAAGAAGAGAAAATGTCAAAAAGATTGCATTTGCATTTGCACAAAAAAAAAGAGCATACACATGCATTAAAAAAAAAATTATTTCGACAGCATAACAGCATACAATGAGCATAGCCCCATTTTTCTCGCACAAGAAGACAGTTTTCAGCAAATCCCAATGCATTCAAAAAAAAAGATGATGCATTCCTACGGGAGGAAAAATCTGTCCCACTTTTCAAAAAAAAAAATCCTAAACATACATACATCTCATATTGGCAAAATGCCCATTCTTTCCAAAACAAAATGCATGCATTGCATCATTCATCAATATCAATATCCAATTTCAAAAAAAAATCATCATCAACATGCAATTTTCGAATTTAAAAAAAAAAAAAAATGGCGAAAATGCCAATTCTTTTTCCCAAGCAAAATGCACATTTTGGATTACTCACATAATCATCAAGATTCAAAGACAATGAACATCAATATTCAATTTCAAAAAAAAAAAAAATTCAAAAATCACCAAAGGGATCAAAGGGTTTCAAAGTATACCGTTCGGAGATTCGAATCCGAAGCCCAATGTTGCCAAGCATCGGGGTAATGCTCCTCCGCAACCGACTGCGAAAGATTGTAATGCCTCCTCATTCGGACGAGCTCCAATCGTCTCTCCGCCACCGGGCCACGTCCTTGGCCTTGAAAAGCGCCTTCCCCGTGTTCCATTGCTCAAAAAATCGAAGAAATCGGAGGAATTTTCAAGCTTTTTGAGCAACAATGGCTTCCTTCTCTCGGTTCTCTCTCTCTCGCTCTCGTCCCTGTTTCAAAACCGAATGGGGAAGAAGAAAAGGGGCGACCCCTCATTAATA
Source organism: Adenophora triphylla var. japonica (assembly GCA_022495995.1). Lineage (NCBI taxonomy): Eukaryota > Viridiplantae > Streptophyta > Magnoliopsida > Asterales > Campanulaceae > Adenophora > Adenophora triphylla. The sequence continues at coordinate 25,812 of JAFEMH010002720.1, forward strand.
CCCCCGGTTTTCAAACCCTATCCGCGCGGACAGATTGCAAGGGTCAAAATGACCCTTGCCCTTAAAATTTCGTGACTCGCAATTCGAGTCCCGACCCCAGCGAGTTAACCAAAGTTAACCCCTTGTCAAGAAAATCAATCTCCGGCAGTAAAACGTAAGACCGAGTGCCCCGAGAAAGATAACGGATCCCGTATCTTTCATCAAAATTATCCCCGGCAGTCAAACGTAAGACCGAGTGCCCCGAGAAAGATAACGAGATCCCGTATCTTTCATCAAAATTACCCCTAGCTCAAACGTAAGACCGATCCTCCCCGAGAAAGATAACGAGATCCCGTATCTTTCATCAAAATCATCAAAGCGGCGGAGTCGAAACGTAAGACCGAGTGCCCGAGAAAGATAACGAGATCCCGTATCTTTCATCAAAATTACCCCTATATCAAACGTAAGTCCGATCTCCCGAGAAAGATGACGAAATCTCGTATCTTTCATCAAAATCCTTCCCGGCAGTAAAACGTAAGACCGAGTGCTCCGAGAAAGATAACGAGATCTCGTATCTTTCATCAAAATTACCCCCGGCAGTCAAACGTAAGACCGAGTGCCCCGAGAAAGATAACGAGATCCCGTATCTTTCATCAAAATCTTCCCCGGCAGTAAAACGTAAGACCGAGTGCCCCGAGAAAGATAACGGATCCCGTATCTTTCATCAAAATCTTCCCCGGCAGTCAAACGTAAGACCGAGTGCCCCGAGAAAGATAACGGATCCCGTATCTTTCATCAAAAATCAATCTCCGGCAGTCAAACGTAAGACCGAGTGCCCTGAGAAAGATAACGAGATCCCGTATCTTTCATCAAAATCATCCCCCGGCAGTCAAACGTAAGTCCGATCTCCCTGAGAAAGATAACGGATCCCGTATCTTTCATCAAAACCTTTCCGCGATCGAAACGTAAGACCGAGTGCCCGAGAAAGATAACGGATCCCGTATCTTTCATCAAAATCACCCCTAGTCAAACGTAAGACCGAGTACCCCGAGAAAGATAACGGATCCCGTATCTTTCATCAAAATCAATCTCCGTGAGTCAAACGTAAGTCCGATCTCCCGAGAAAGATAACGGATCCCGTATCTTTCATCAAAACCTTCCCCCGGCAAACGAACGTAAGACCGAGTGCCCCGAGAAAGATAACGGATCCCGTATCTTTCATCAAAAATCAATCTCCTAAGCAGTCAAACGTAAGTCCGATCTCCCGAGAAAGATAACGGATCCCGTATCTTTCATCAAAACCTTTCCTAGCCCAAACGTAAGTCCGATCTCCGAGAAAGATAACGGATCCCGTATCTTTCATCAAAACCTTTCCCAGCGGTCAAACGTAAGACCGAGTGCCCCGAGAAAGATAACGGATCCCGTATCTTTCATCAAAAATCAATCTCCGTGAGTCGAAACGTAAGTCCGATTCTCCCAGAAAGATAACGGATCCCGTATCTTTCATCAAAACCTTTCCTGATAGCCAAACGTAAGACCGAGTGCCCTGAGAAAGATAACGGATCCCGTATCTTTCATCAAAATCACCCCCGGCAGTCAAACGTAAGACCGAGGTGCCTTGAGAAAGATAACGGATCCGTATCTTTCATCAAAATCCCTAGCAAATCAAACGTAAGACCGAGTGCCCCGAGAAAGATAACGGATCCCGTATCTTTCATCAAAAATCAATCTCCGGCAGTCAAACGTAAGTCCGATCTCCCCGAGAAAGATAACGGATCCCGTATCTTTCATCAAAACCTTTCCCGGCAGTCAAACGTAAGACCGAGTGCCCCGAGAAAGATAACGGATCCCGTATCTTTCATCAAAATCACCCCCGGCAGTCAAACGTAAGACCGAGTGCCCCGAGAAAGATAACGGATCCCGTATCTTTCATCAAAATCCCCCGGCAGTCAAACGTAAGACCGAGTGCCCCGAGAAAGATAACGGATCCCGTATCTTTCATCAAAAATCAATCTCCGAGTCAAACGTAAGTCCGATCTCCCGAGAAAGATAACGGATCCCGTATCTTTCATCAAAACCTTTCCCGGCAGTCAAACGTAAGACCGAGTGCCCCGAGAAAGATAACGGATCCCGTATCTTTCATCAAAATCTTCCCCGGCAGTCAAACGTAAGACCGATCTCCTCGAGAAAGATAACGAGATCCCGTATCTTTCATCAAAATCATCCAACGGTACGAAACGTAAGACCGATCTCCTCGAGAAAGATAACGAGATCCCGTATCTTTCATCAAAATCATCATCCGGAGTCAAACGTAAGACCGAGTGCCCCGAGAAAGATAACGGATCCCGTATCTTTCATCAAAATCCTTCCGGCGGTCAAACGTAAGGCCAGGAGTGCCCCGAGAAAGATAACGGATCCGTATCTTTCATCAAAATTACCCGAGTCAAACGTAAGACCGAGTGCCCCGAGAAAGATAACGGATCCCGTATCTTTCATCAAAATTACCCCGGCAAGAAACGTAAGGACCGAGTGCCCCGAGAAAGATAACGAGATCTCGTATCTTTCATCAAAACCAAACGGATGCAAAGCGTAAGACCGAGTGCCCCGAGAAAGATAACGAGATCCCGTATCTTTCATCAAAATCTTCCGGCGAGTCAAACGTAAGACCGAGTGCCCCGAGAAAGATAACGGATCCCGTATCTTTCATCAAAAATCATCCGGCATAAAACGTAAGACCGATTTCCCAGGACAAATACGTCGATTTTCCCAATAAAGGCTAACAAAATCCCCGGCAAAGTTAACGGAATCCCAAAAGCCAACGAAATCTCGAGTAGTACTCGAACTACGAAAGGGCTTGATTCCCACTAGGGATACGTAGGTAGCCTATCATTAGGTCCAGCCCTCGACCAACGGTCACCCTCTCCTTCGAGCGTGAACGAAGTCCACCGAAAAGCCATCTTCAAGGTTCGAGGCACCTAAAACGCCATCTCCAAGGTCCGAGGCACCTAAAACGCCATCTCCAAGGTTCGAGGCACCTAAAACGCCATCTCCAAGGTTTGAGGCACCTAAGACGCTATCACTAGGAAAGCGATAAATCGCAATCATCCCCGGCAGAGACCTAAAATGGTCATTCCTATCCCAGTAGAGCGGATAACCATCGGCCCGAAAATGGTCATCTCTTATCCCCAGCGAGTTTCTTTCCAAGAACCGACTGCGGAACTCGCTCATCGGGTTCGAGGCACCTAAAACGCCATCATCTCCGGGGTCAAAGACCGAACTACGATCGGCTTGATTCCCATTCGGGATACGTAGGTAGCCTATCGCTAGGTTCAGTCACCCGATCACTCGATCATCCTGCCAAATATGGAGCCTTACTCTTATCGACGACCCCGCTTCCTTCGAAAGCGCCGTCGTCGAGGCTACTTGTAAGTGCTCCAATTTGAGCTTGTTAGAATTTTCGTTAGAAAATTAACGAAAGTTATAACATTTCTAACAATTCCTAACAATCCTAACTTTTCTAACAAAGTGAGGGTAAAATGGGCATTGTTATTTAAGGCTAAACCTCAAAAAGAATCTCAAAAAGCAAAACAAAAGGAATAAAACCACAAATAGCAATGGCTGGAAACACAAAACTGGCTGTTAATTTGAAATTTCAAAAAGATTATTCCTCTTGTCCAAAGCTGAAAGCATTTAATGAACAGCTGCACGCCAGTCCCGGGTCCGCGGATGGGTTTGTAATTTTCAGAGGGCTATAAATTGAGCCCTCCAGTCACAAAAATAAGGAGCCACAACACATTTTGCACCGAACCTCTGGCGAAATATAGAGAGAAAACAGTGAGAATTCACTTGAATTGTCACCATTTTCTCTCCAATCTTTCCCAACTCACACTCATCCACTCACTCTCATACTTAAGCCTTAAACACTCATACACTCAAGCCAAAACACTCAAGAACACAAGGAAGATTGGTAAACCCTCCTTCTCCTAACCCTAAATCTCAACCATGCATGCATTTGCAAACTACAAAAATGTAGTTCTTTCATCTTCTTGCTCTAGATCTAAGAAGATCACCATGGAAGACCATCTCCATGGATGATCTTCTACAAAGATCAACATTATTTTCAAGTTCTCTTACTTTCTTGCAAAGAAAACTCATTTTCAAAACCCTAAAAACCATTTTCAAGCATAAAATCTCATTTTCAAAGGATAAAAATCCCCTTCCCAAGCAAATGAAATGCTTAGTCCTAATGTACCCCAAGGATGGTTTGGTATAGTTGATTCACCACTAAAATGTCTAGTGATCACTAACCAAAACCTAGGGAAATGGGGACAAGCATGGATGCAAAACCCCCCTTAAAATCATATTTTCTTTCTTGAGAAGTTGCTGTCCAGTAGCAATTTTCCCAGACCTCAGTCCATTGTCTTAATTCTTGGACACAGATGAACTTGGAATTTGGTGTTGACTACAAAACACTTTTTGTAGCCAACATCCAGAGATTTCCATAAATATTTTTACTTTATTTTTTGGGTGATTAAAACTCCTCTTTTCAAATTTTCTTTCAGAGGCTAGTTCATCAGCTTCTGGGAATCCAGATCTCATATCTGAGGTTTCCAGAAGGTTTTGACCCCTCAAATCTTCTCCAAAATGGAAAATTCCTTTGGAAAAACCTTATTTAAGGTGTCTAGAACAACTTTCATTCTCTGAGTTTATCCAGATTATGAAGTTTTAAGACCCTTGAATACATTTCAAAATCAAAGGTCCACTGCCTTTTTCATTCTGGCAGAAATGGCTCTCAACTTCAAAAGGTCTTTTGAGTACCAAATCTCAATCCAAAAATCCCCCAAAAAATCATGGGATCAGTTTAAAGTCTTGAAAAGATATCCCTATTTTTACTTTTCTGAGTTTCAAAGTATTTTGGCCAAAACACACACACACACACACACAAATGATTTTCAGCTTGGAAGACTCGTTTTACGAGGCATTCCGGGTGCACACTAACGTCCTTCCCGGCGTGTAACATGACCTCCGAACCTAAATCTCTGATCTCGGGCTTTTTTCAAAGTTTTGGCCCTCAAAATTAAAATGGCGTGGCGACTCCGTTTTCGTTGATTTTTTCAAACAAAAATGGGAAAATTTTCGATACATTCACACATCATCACAGTCTCTTCTGCTTGATCAATTCAACGGCGCTCAACTTCTTCATGGCTAGCTCTGCTTCTTGATCGGGGGTTAAATCTGCAAAGACAAGGAAGAGATGGTTAATTACGAGCAAAAGGAGAGCCAACAAAAAACACAAGTATTAAAAGATAATGACAAAACAATTACATCCTGCTACGTTTTATTCTTTAAGGCATTGGTCAATTGGAGGGACCTTGCACCTCGGACAATCCTTGTGGAAAACAAGGCCGGGATGCGTTCTCCAATCATTGAAATGCCTCCCCCTCTTCACAGTGACAAGGGGAATGACCCCGTCCCTCGGTCCCGGCATCAAGCATGCCTGGACGTAGTAATGATCCGAGGCTTTTAATGTCGACCAGTCAAGGAGTCCCACCTCGGCAAACTCCTCAAGGCGCTTGATCAGGTCTTGAGTCCATCCATACTTCTGAACTGGACCCGACGAGGTTGGATTGTCAAAAGGGGATTGGAACTCCCAGGCTTGCCGGCTCTCAACCCTAATCACATGGTTATCCCAACCTCCAACCTTGCTAGACATTGAAAGAAGAAGTTTTGGTGTCTTGGGGGCACTCTGTATGACGAGGAGCCAACTATCCTTTACATAGCTGACCTGGTAGAAATGACGGAAAGCTCCCATGGTGGGCTCGTAACCTAGACTTCGGCAGAGCACGATAAAACTAACAAGGACCCGGGTACCATTAGCTCCCAACATGGCCGGGACAGCCCTCACGTCACCTAGAAATTCGTTGATGGAGGGGTCCAAAGGGAGACGAAGCCCCTGTTGAAATTGTTTGAAGTAAAAATTGACGTGGTTATCATTGTAATAAAATCTCCTCTCTTCCTTGTCCGTCTTAAAAACAGGCTTCCCTATGTAAGTTAGCCTGAACTCAGCTTTATCAACCCCATACATGGAGTATAACTTCTGCAGCATAGGGTCCCCGGCCTTGGGTGGCCTCTCTCGTCCTTGTCATCCACCTCGGCCTCCTATTCCTTAGCCCCTCCTGCCTTCAGCATGAGCTCCTTCAATGAAGGCATCCACTATCTTGGTTGACGAGGAGGCCTCTCCCCCTCTTCCCGTCATATCTGCAAAAAGACGAGGAGCATAAATTAGTGACCTCATCCATAACTGATATTATGACGGGGAAGGGGGATATCCTCCCTCGTCATTATAGATAGGCCAAGGAGGGAGCCTTACCACTCAGACGCTCACGAACTATGCGATCTGAGGAAGGGTAGAATAGATCGATGTGCTCCATCATCTCGGCCCTATCCTCGAACAAGACAACATTGAGGGATAATGAATCAATCCTATCTATCCTTGTGGTATCTGGGTATTGGATGAACATCCGGGTACGACCATAACTTCTCAACATCTTTCCTATGTCATCCAAGTTCAGCATCAACCATAGTCCTCTCTCTCTCCGGTAAACTCTCAAATTGCATGTGTGGTACCGATAATGAAATCGGGGAGAATGATCCCAAGAGCGAGCCATTTCTAAGGGGAATCGAAGATCAATGGGGGAATTTACACAACATTCAAAAGAATTCAGACAAAGTGCAAAGAAATTGATGCAAGATTTAAAGAAAGACAAATCTTCCAGAATCACAGTTGAAGACTCGTAAGGAAAAGCTTCAAGCTTGGCAATGGCGGTTTTTTCTTGACACACCAAAATCCCTTCTAAAAACCTAGAAATGGAAAAATCATGAACAAAAAGCATAATAAGGAAGAAATGTATACCTAATTTTGAGAAAACGGTCGGTTTCACGCTTGAAAACTGCAACACCGGAAAACCAAGCTTCGCCGAAAACTGGGACTGTTAGCTCAAGAAACTTGCAGGAGATTCGTACGGTCTCTAAAAGCTCTCTCAAATTTCGAAGTAGTAAAAGTGTAAAATGGCAAGGGGTTTTGATTTTATACTCACCAAACCCGGGTCAAACCCATAGGCAAAGTAGGAATCCGGGTAGTACCCCCCCAACATTAAATGCTGGTAACAACTTCCGAGGCATGACAGGACTGGGGGGGCCCCACATAATAATCAGGGTATTAACCGTCAGATATATGAAGCGACGCCAAGGACACGTGGCAAGCCTGTTCGTATTCTATAGCCGAGGACGAGATGACTTTCTCCTCATCCTAAGACGAGCTAGAAAGTCGGGGGCCACTGAACAGTATAAACCGAGATACGAACATGGGCTTTTCCGGTTCAAGCCCAAATGGATTGGGCTATAAACATAATTCCTATACAAGTACAAAAAGCTCCAATTACAAGTGCCGAGGAGACCTCCCTCGCATGCTGAGGTGTACCTCCTCGGCCTTAACAATTATCAACGGGCTCTTCCTATCATTTTCCTTGTCTTGTTCGGCCTTAGGTAGTGATAGATGACGAGGAGAGAAAAGTTCTTACCTCGGCATACCTCCGTATGACGAGGAGACAAAATCCTGTATCTCGGCGTAGTTACATGTCGTCAGATCATCAATGGACGAGGAATCTAAATCATGCATCTCGGCTTACACACAAATGCCGAGATAAGACATTTATGCTCCTCGGCTATCCCAAGAACTGATTAAACACTTAAATGGGGCCCTATTCAAACAAATGGATTCAACAGTTATTATCTTATCAGGATTATAACCAACAGCACCAATTCAAGTCAAACAATGATTCCTCAACAGACATAATCCATTGAGGATTATATCTTATCTCATTACAAGGTCAATTAAACATGGATTCTATCAATCCATCCCTATAAATACAAGTCACATAGCACATAATTCGGTACGTTACTTTTTACATACAGAAACTCTGTCAATTTAGTTTCTCACCAAAAAACCGTGACTTATTCTCACGCCGGAGGGCCTTCGCCGGTCAAGCCCCGGCTTAGTTTACGTGTTTTGTCTTATTTTTCAGCCTAGCAATCTCCTGAGCGCACGATCGCTTGGATTTGGGCTGATTTGACAATTTTGGCATCATCATCATCAGTAATGATATTAAAATCATTCTTCTATGTTTCACTATTTACATTGTGTGTAAATAAAATTTTCAAATTGCATAATATGCCTTTTTCTATGCTTATATATATTTTTAGTATTTAACAATATAGTCGTTCTAAAAGAAAATTACCACTTAACTATATTTAATAATTCATTTTGTGTATTGTTTTTTTTAAGCAATAATACATTACATAATAAAGTTATATCTTTATTTATTTAAACAATTAATTTAATATTAATGATGATGGTGGGTATGTTTCCCACATCTGCACTATTTATATCGGAGTTGGTCTTATAAAAAACTAGTTTTTTCTTAAGATAAGAAAAAACGTGTTTTTCAAAAGCGGGCATTATTATTCAAAACAAACGGTGGCATTTTCGTAATTACTGGTTTCCCCGTTTGTGCCAGTGTCTGTTTAACAAACTGCCAGTGTGATAAAGTGCCAGTGCATGTGTAATAAAATGCCAGTGAAAAAAGTGCCAGTACCAATTTAACAAAGTGCCAGTGTAAACTGGCACTGGCACTTTGTTAAACTGGCACTGGCACTTTTACACGGGCACTTTTATATACATGAACTGGCACTCTTCACACTGGCACTCTGTTCCACTAACACTGGCACTATGTTACACTAATATTTTTGCTGGCTCTCAAAAACACAAGCACTGGCATTCAAAAAAACATGGACTGGCATTCAAAATCACGTACACTGGCACTCAAATACACATGCACTAGCACTCAAAAAACACTTGTAATCATTTTTGCTGGTATTCAAAAAAATATGGACTGGCATTCAAAAAAGCATAGACTGGCAATCAAAATTACGTACACTGGCATTCAAAATCACGTACACTGGCATTAAAAAAAAGCATGGACTGACATTCAAAATCACGTAAACTGGCATTCTAAAACCCATGCGCCGGCACTCTAATTAAAATGCACTGGCAATATTAATCTGAATGTGGGTGTAGAAAAGGGAAAAATAAGGGTTCTTCTCCAGTGAGCTGCTACATGCACCATTACCAGCAATTGCCTGCTCTCTTTA